>PVJD01000354.1:462641-474900 GCA_004026545.1 Mormoops blainvillei | reverse complement strand
AAAAAGGCTGAATAATACAGCCCTTACCTTTGAGGAGCACATAATTGGATCCTGGAGGTTCCGAGACCAAAGGCAAGACCCTCGACAACTGTCTCTTGCCCCAAGCCCAGTAGAAATGGAAGTAAGACAGCTCCTTTTTTAACAAGGAGGGATGGTAACTCCAGTTTCAGCTTCCAACACTGGTAGTGAAAAGGAATTTCGTTATGTCTGAGCAAGGAACATAAGGATAGAACAGTCAAAAGGGTGACAGGAAACCTGATAAAAGACATGGCTCTAACTTTAGACCAAGTCAAATAAGTAATACTTTTAAGCGACTACACACAGCTTAATGGGACAAGCAAATCCAAAATGACACAATCTCTGCCAGAATCACAGAATTTCAGGCCTAGGAGGAATCTTATAAATATATTGTTCAATCCCCTCATTTAAAGATAATTGAAACTGAGTCCTAGAGGGGGAAGTCGCATAACTTCCTCCCCCAATCCTACTTGACTTTTAATTGAAGAGCAGAGACTAGAATCAGGTTTGCTGGTCACTAAGGTGGGCATATATACAGATATTCCACTGACTCATGGAACTCACCATATGAAGCTACGCTTACAGGGCAATTGCCATCGAAGACCCAGACGAGTTTCTCTGGAACACCTGCACCCCCAAGTGAGGACCAGTCACCGCTATTGCCCAGACTCCCAAACAAGTTCAAGTGTGTGATATGTCATGTCAAGCATCTTTCCCCTTCCCTCTTCCTTCCAGTTGGTCGCTAATGCTAGAAAGTGGAAAAAGGCAGAGAAATAAAAGTTAATCGCTTAATGTGTGAAAGGCAGTGAAAGGTTTTTATTTTGTTTTTCATTTTGGGGAGGAGGGTTGAACATGTAAAATATGTGAGAACATCAGTTACCTATAAATTCTAGTTATTCAAGTGATCACTGCTCTCACTGACATGGACAGTAAGATTCTGGCTATATATAGTGACTCCACTGCAACTCACGCAAAGCCTGGAAAATCTAGAGATCCTGCCGGACCCGGTTCGGATCCAAATTTCTCTCTGTAGGGTTCATAGTGCCTCCCTCACAGACGCCATCTATAATTTCTTTTGGGACAGGGCCAGTCCAAGCACCTTATTTCTGATCCAGAACTAAACTGTGGAGCATCAGATCAGCTACTTGCTAGACGTTGCTGTGGGTTCCATGCTTCCCCATTCCTTAGTAGCAAGAAATCCTGACTTCAGTCACACTTAAGCCAAAGGAATCTCAAGACCCTTGCTCAGTCCTAGAATCTCCATAGGATTTGGGCTCACGCTGATCTGCATGACAAGCCTTGATACCGCAAATTGACTCCCAGTTCGGCACTGAGCAGTTTTACAACTTACCTGATTTCACAGCTAACTCTGGACCCTCACGTTGGCTAGACACCAGGCCACACTTCCAGGTCTGTAAGATTCAAGCAAAACACCTTTCAGTCATCTCTCTGCTTGACTACCCTGATTTGCAGAACAAGACTTTGATTATATGTGATTGTCTCCCGCACACAAGACAGACAGGCCCAAAAGAACCTGTCAACAGAGGGCAGAGAACAGCCATGGGAAATAAGGTTAAATGAGGCAGAAAAAAAATACATTTCAAATGCAGCATTTCGATAAAGAAGAGGAGGAAGCAGTGTAAAAAGAGAAATATAGTGAAATGTATTGAAGACAAAGACAGACTTTACTAAAAGTCTGCATTATTTCTTTTAGCCCCAGCAATGGACAAATAGAGTCCTAAAATAATGGAGGTCAAACCTCCATTATTGCTCATGTGGCCCCCATCGCGCCCTTCCCCACCGGCCAGCTTCCCTCTCTCCATACAGCAGCGCACAGCCTGGTTCTAGACCTCAGGTCCAGTTCACCTTCTCATAATATATAACCTTAAAGAGCTGCCATTATTGTTTAAAGGGCCAAGGGTTTTTACTTTGAATTCACACATTGCTTTCTTGTACGAGTTCAAAGTTTTTAAATTAAAAATATTCTCAAATCACATCTCAGCTTCTAACTTACCTCTCTAGATATGTATTCTAAAAGTTGAACTGGTACCATACTCTAAGAGCCAGAAATATCTGTTTTGTGAAAAGACAGTCCAGAAGAGTAGTTTTTCTATGGAAAATCCTTCATAGAAAGGCAGTGATTCCTAAGAGGGAATTTCAGAATTGTCAGGAGAATTTATCTTCAGGATGATTCAAGCTCCAGGCAAAGTAGTTTTTTATCCATCTGCTCCATCCAAGCTTGGACCTGCACCACTGTGAGTGTACAGGAAGGTCCCAGGGACTTCCACAGCTCTTCCACACATGACCTGTTTCCCCAGGTATGTATACGGCTTCCCTATGTTCCTTTTACCACCCTGTGCCATTATTACCAAGCCTCGTAATTACTTACCACCCCAAGGAGCAACTGATAGCATAAAGTCTCAAATATAATATTTTCTGTTATAGTTCCTTCTCCACTCCACTTAAAATTCTACTGTCTTCACAAAATCTTTCAGAGGAAAAGTGACAGGTGTTCCCCCACCTTTTAGGTCCTGCTCAATTTACAAGTATCTCTCATAAAAAGAAGCAAAGGAAGCGTGATCATAGCAGAAATGTATTCATCACTATTTCATTCTGCTCTGCTCTGCTTCGAATTTTCTAGAGAAGACAAAGACTGGAAGAGGAGGAGAAATCTGAAGCAAGATTTGACAAAAGTGTATTCTTTTGCATGGCTGCAATATGTCAGTACGCACAAAAAGAGGTAGTTAACCATGGTAGACAGACTGAAATCAGGAAGACCAGTTAAGAGGCTGCTGGAGAACTCTGATCATGAGATGCTAGGTGCCTGGTCTAGGACGATGGGCTAGTAATGCAGAGAGAGAAACAAATGTGAGATAATTTACAGGAAGAAACAATAGGACTTGGTGGCGGTTTGGATCTACTGGATAAAGAGGAAAGATTCCTCTAACACAGGGTCACAGAGGCAAAGGCCGGGCAGAAAATGTAAATGTGAGAAGCAGTTGGGTGAAGAGTTGCAAACTGCGAAGCCCCTGCCCCTTCTTAAGTGGACGCTGCCACTCTGGGATGGAGCCAGCCCAGAGTTGCCGTTTCTCACTTTTTTTCCTTTGGACTGTTTCAACAACCTCTGTGACAAATCTCTGGGCCTCCAGCCTCACCTCCCTTCAATTCATCCTGTACAGTGTGTTCAGGTGCCAAAGTGACCTTTTGAAACGAAAACCTAATTATGTCACTTCCCTGCTGAAAATCCTTAAATGGTTCCCCGTGAAAACTGTGTTTTTCAAACTGTTATTTTTAGCAGCAAAACTCTTTCTTCAAACAAAAGTTTAAGCATAAAACAGAAAGAAGCCCAGCTGCTGCAAGCTGAAGTAGCAGTGACGGACCCAGAAACTGGGGCTTCCTGCCCTTAGTGCCTTCTGAGCCCCTGAACCTCTGGGTGGTACCCTTCAAACAGGGGGAGCACAGAAAGATTTCCCAAGGGGTATGTATGTACAGTTTCAAGAGAATTCATTTCCAGATCCTCATCTTCCATATGTTCTCTTCCCTAAAACTGATCTGCCCAAGACTGAGCCTGTGCTCACACAGTCCTTCTTCTTCTTTACACAAGAAAGGCAGGGCCCCTGCCTGTGCCAAATCTTATTTTGATGAATTGTTCTAGGGTGTAAAAACTGCAAAACACCAAGCAAAGGGATATATAAATGAAGATATTGGTCTAGGGAAACTTAAAGATTAAGTTTAAAGATTAAAATTAAAGATTAATTAAGGTGCTTTAAACTAATAGGGTTTCCTGCCCTTTCCTACCATGTACCTACTTCTGTTAAGGGTAAGACTTGGCATTGGAAATGGGGTGGTCAGCCCACGCTGGGATTCCCTACAATCAGCACAGCCAAAGGAGGATGGATCGGTGACATATTTCTTTTCAAAGTAACTGGAGTGCACTAAACTATTTGAATTGTACTGTGTATAAATTATACTTCAATAACCTGATGTAAACAAACAAAAAAAATGTAACTGGAAAGTTTCTTGGCCACCAAAAAATTCAAATACACCAAATAAAAACAATAGCTAAAAAGCTAAGTAACTTATTTAGTATTTGATGTGCTTTATTCAATAAGATTTTATTCTACCTTAGCAAATCATCATGAAATATATATTGCTATTGCAGTCAGCCCTCAACTTATTTCAACTTACAAAGTGATTAATATTTTCTGTCTCCTATTAACAATTCATAAATTTAAACTTGCCATAATAAATGTAAGACTTCAACTTAAAACTATATGAGAGGGTTGTTATTACTTTAGGAGGCTCATGAGCAAAAAAGTTTTGAGTTCTGTGGCTCAAAATAATGTTTTGAAAGTCAATGGCTACATGGTGACTCAAGCCTATCAGACCTGTTTCCCTTCTAAAAAATATTTTAAATAACAGTACCTTTATTGATCTAAAATAAAAATTCATAGACAATACAACCTATCTATACACATAATTGCAAAACACCAAAAGTGTCCTAGCTATATATAAAAAAGGAATAAAAGACAATAACTTATAATAATAAGTATTCAGTACATAAATGGTTGGACAGAAGACTTAAGGAAGCACTCAAATGCTTGTACCTAACTATAAGAAATGAGTAAGTTAGGGTTTAAGAAAAGTAACATGAGAAGCCATTACATTTTTTAAAAATGCTAAATTAAGCACTAGTGTTAGGATAAGTAATAATAGACCAGATGTATTTACATGTAACACCCTATACAAAAGTTTGGTGGGGCATTTGAAAATTATGCAGAACTTAGGATCTCTAAATCATACACAATTCAGGACATTTATTTGACATCCAAAATTTATTGCCAGTGTTGAAATACAAAGATTAACAAGATAAAACTTCTTCTCTAGTGGAATACATGACCTAGTGGGATAGGAAGAAAAGTAAATACCCACTTTAAAGATTTTATTTATTTATTTTTAGAGAGAAGGGAAGGGAGGGAGAAAGAGGGGGAGAGAAACATAGATCAGTTGCCTCTTGCAGGTCCCCAACTGGGGACCTGGCCTGCAACCCAGGCATGTGCCCTGACCAGGGATTGAACCAGTGACCTTTTGCTTTGTGGAACAGTGCCAAACTAACTGAGCCACACTGGTCATGGCAATAGCCACTTTAAAGCAACATATTCTTAATTATGTAGAACTATTCTCACATTGCACATTGCAGAGTCCAGCATCTGTAGCCCCCAACCATTAAAACTCCAGTAAATTCCACCTGCCATCACTATAGCAACCAAAAATGCCCCACAAATGTCCAAAATGCCCCTTCAGGGGCAGTACCACTGCTGTTAAGAACCACTGGCCTACTGGATAGAGAACAAGCATGTTAGCCCATTAGGATCTGGCTCTGGCCTTCCTCTCCAGCCTCCTCTGCTTCCGCGCCTGCCTTCTAAACATACAGAACTATTCTTAGTTCCCTAAGTGGGCCAAATTAGTTCATCAGCCTGAAATGTCTTATCTTTCCTTGACTTCTGACTAACTACTCTTCCTTGAGGCCTTCCACCCCTCTTTTTATAAACTTTAATACATTGTTTTTAAGTGGAACCTAATCAACAAAACAAACAAGCAGGCAAAATATAACCAGCAACATTGAAACCAGAAACAAACTGACAGTAACCAGAGGGGAAGAGGGAGGAGGATAACAGAGGAAAAGAACGGGGTCATCAAGGAACATGCATAAGGGACCCATCAACAAAGCCAAATGGGGGAAGGATTGAGGGTAGGAGGTGGGGGGGGGCTGGGAAAAGTGGTGGCAGGAAAATGTTGACAAAAAAAACCCAAAACAAAACAAAGCAAAAAACAAAATAGATGGGGGAGGTTAAGAATAGTGTAGGAAACTGAGAAGCCAAAGAACTGACATGTACAACCCATTGAGATGAACTAAGGGGAGGGGGGATGATGGGATGGGGTGCAAGGTGGAGGAGATAAAGAGGAGAAAAAAATGGGACAACTGTAATAGCATAATCAATAAAATATACCAAAAAATAAAATAAAATAAAATAAAGCAAGCAATACTACCCCACTAGACTGTGTATTCCATGAAGGAAAGAATTCTGTCATGTTTAATCTTTGTACCTCAACACTGGCAATACATTTTAGAGTCAAATAAATGTTTTCTCCATGAATAAACAAGAGTACAGATGAATGGATTCGCTTCACAGGAAAAGGAATATTTCCTCTGAGACTTCAGGGAAAGATGGGACAATGGATTCTAGGATGGATTTAGTGATAGATAAACTTAACTTATCTGTTGAGCACTGAACTCAGTTGAGTATAAACATAACCTCCCACCCTATCACAGTCTTCTTCATCTATGCCACAACAAATGTCTCCTTCCCACCATCACAACAACATGAGCAGATTCCATAACTCTCCACTCCCTTTTGGTTATGTGAAAACTCAATCCAGCCCAATTGGCTTAAAACTCTAATCTCAGGTCCAAAGTAGAACTTGTCTCCTCCCCTCTGCCAGGCCAAGCTTGAGCCACGGCTTAAAGAACCTGAAGTAGGAGGAGAATATGGCCCCTTCAATGGCTTCTCCTCTTCTTCTTATAATTCTCTAGCATGTTTTCAGGGGCTGGGCACCAGGAGGAAAACAGAAAGGAGAGAACTCTTTAGTTAACAGGGTAGTTATTGCAAACCACTGATGGCTGATGACTGTTTTCTGGCAGACATCAAAATGTCAGATCTCTTGTGGGGCACTTGTGCGAGTTCTTTAGACAGTCCTGTGAGGCCTCTCCACTGAGTTGCACCTTAATGTAGACAACCCTGCTCCAAGTCATCTCTTTTAACCCATCTACCTTCCGTCTGGCAGACAGCTTCTCAGATGGGCTAACAGCAAGATGGCGCAAGTCCAGCTATTTTCTCATCTAATTTCCTCTTCTTAGATAATGCAGAGTGGACCAAGTCCACTGTTCAAACATGTAGTGTAATCAGGGGATGAGAATCAGTCTTTCATGTGGACTCTCTTTGACATCCTCGTTTGGTTTGGGGGGAGGGCGGGGAAAGTACTCCCTGCTGGGCTCATGACTCCCTCCCTTCAGACAGTTTATATCTTAGATAGACTGGGAATAAGGTGGGTTGATGAGGGATGTGGAGTTAGTGGTTAGAGGTATCAGGGCCAGTTCTGCTGCCTCTCTGTAAGCCCTGGAGAGAGTATTTGACACTAATTATTAACAACTGTTTTTAGAATGTGTGGTAATTACTGCCTTTTTGTCCCCATTTTTGAACCCCAGTAACCAATTCCAGGGTAATAGAAAAAAATTAACTCAATATCTTCTACAATATACTGAAGTGTATAGATTATGTGAAATAAGGCACTCAGCTGCATTTCTATATGAAGAGGCAAGGTCATCTGAGTGAGAGAAAGAACCAGGAACTGAAGTTTCAAGCGGTGTAAAGAAAGAAGACAGAGGCAGACTTGGGATAAAAGCCATGGACACTTTCTTTCCAATAAAAAGAGGCACAAATGCATATAAAAATTTTTTTGCATATAATTTCTGGGCTGATTATTAAAATCCATACGTGCATATATATTTGGATGAGAATCAGGCTCCAAAAGCAACAGGTATGCTATACATGCCTGCAAAGGCGCCACGTAAATAGTAAGTCAGTCACTGTCCTCAAACACCTGCTAGGTCCCTAAGAGAACAATGGAGTGGTAATGTGACACCAGCCTCTTCCACCAAATGACAGCTGAGAACATCTCCCATCAACTATTGAAAGTAACTGAACTGTCTAACGAATAGGGCAGAAAAGGTTGCCCATAATCTGAAAGAACTCTAATGTTGTCCTTTCAAATCTAAACTTTACACTAACCTGACAGAGGCCCATAAACAGGTTCCAAGATCCCCAGATTAAAACCAGTTTATAATGAAAATAAAAGTAAAAGTAGTTTGTTTGTAAAACATTATATAAGTATTAATTATTATGATAATTATTAGGACTATTTCCTACCACAAAGATGAAGTAGACCATACCATCAGCAGTTTGAGGTCATGTTCTCAAAAGGTGAAATATTCTAAAAGAAAAAGTTTGCCTATTTTTCTAACATTGTGGGAAAGTTTTCAAATTTTTCATCTCTTCATTGAAAAGTCTAAGAAGAGGAGACAGTAATTGACGTGACCAAAAGAGAGTTTAGAAACTGTTAAATTCAATTCTATATAACAAGTATTTGTTGAGGGCCTTCTGAAGATACAAACAAAAGTCGGAATTTGAATTCCCCTCCCCAACCATCCTTAAGAAATATACTGCCATAGTTTGCCATGTATAATGGCAAAATGGCACTCACATTTTGTGAGCATTATACTCGGGATTGCCCATTATTACACTCATGGTATGAAATCATTATACTCATGTATAATGTGCATCCCTTATTTTTCCCTCAAAAATTTGGGCAAAAAACTGCACATCATACATGGCAAAATACGGAAGAGACAAGAGTCAGTTTATGGGACAGAGTGATCAGATGATTATGTGAAGTAGTAAATAAATGGACGTGTTCCTTCACACTACCACTGGCTGGTCCTGTCCATCCCCATCAGTCCTTGGCCTGTTTCTTATCAGGTCCTTTCCTCGCCCTCCCCCGTGGAGCTGCACTTGCAGATTGAATCCGTAGTTCTCTGAGTCCCTGCTCAATTCAGTCAGTATGAGAGGCAGTGGTGGAAGACTGGAAATCAGAAGGAAGCCAGAAGCCAGAGTATTTCTTCCGCTTCTCCCTCTGCCTTAGCCAACATCGCCAACAGAAGATGGGTGTCCCCTGTGGCTCCAGCTTCCCTAAGATAGGTCCTTCAGAGTTCCAGCTTCTGACTTACCCTGGCTTCCTTCAGCCTGGGAGTGACAGAAAATTCCTGCTATTGCTAATCTCTGGGTTGCCTCTCCTTCCCTTTGAACGGCTTCCCAGCTCTTTCTTCACTTTGGTAGTTAACTCTCCAGATAAAGTTCCCTATGGCTTAAATATTTAGAGTGATTTATGGCCTCCCCGGTTAGACTCTAAATGTGGCAGTGAAACCAAAAATGAATTTACCGATACTGAGAGCAAAGACCCTGATTCCAAAATTGCTAAATTCAAAGTTCACTGCTCTTGGTGTGAGTCCAGACTGAGTTATACAGAGGAGTGAATTGATTTCCCTCTTCTCCCAAAAGAACACAGGAGAGAAAAAGAACTTGGGCAAAAGGCAGAGAAAGGAGCATTATGGACTTCCAAATTCCCCCAGGATGATATGGGGTGGGCACTGCTGACAAGGATAATGCCCCTTAAAATTTAGAATGAATCAAACAGGAGCTTGAACCTGCACAGGGCCAGATTAAGGTCTTCGGAAACCCGAAACACTGAAAGGTTATGGTACTCCACCACCCCCTTCCAAAATAAATAAAATAAAATCAGTCCTTTACACGCACAATGCATGCATAAAGAAGTACAATAAATTCAGATTGTTTTCCACAGTAACTACTTCCACATTTTAAAAAGATATATCAAAATCTTCTCCTCCAAATCTGTTTGGTGGTCTTGTTTTGCCGGTACTGTAAGCACACACTTTGTGTGTCCCTTGGGTCGTCCACTGACAGGCCTGCGAAGCCTGCCCTCGCCAGAGCTCCGGTGGTCAGCATCTCCGAGACAGTACATGTGCTTCTCTGAGGGTGTGGGTTGCTGGAGGCTGAGTCATGGAGTGATGAGAAGGGATTCTTAAATTCACGTGGTCCCAGAGGGAGTTGTAGGCTTTAAAAGAGAAGGTAAGCTGGTGTGCCAACCCCAAGAGGCCTTTCTGGAAGAGCAAGAGGTTGTGCAGGGTTCACCTGCTGGTGGTGAGGTATGCAATGGATGTGTCCCCAAAGGCTTATCCATGTGTGGAAAAAGCTAATGCACCATCTGTCAAAACCACCACTGGCCATCATCTTCTCTGAACCAATTGTGGGAAGGACAAGGCAAGCTGTTCCAGAGAGAGGAAATAACCAAGATGAAACCAGTAACAAGGACACTAGCTTCTTCTACAAGTGCCTGACTGTGCGCAAATTATTAAAGATGGAACCAAACAGAGAACAGGCAGAAAGCCCAGACATGGAGCCTCAAATTGGACTGGGAGTTATGTATCTTAATTTACATACACGGACACATACACACTCACTGGATAGGACCAAAAATACCTGAAAGATACAGTATCACCAGGGGGGAAATGTCAGTTCTGAAAACAAAAGTTAAAATTCTGCACTTCCGACTCTGGCTGTGCAATCTGTACCAATTACATGTCTATGGTTTTCGCTGGTGCCAGAGGGTGATAATGCCTCGATTTCTATCTCCAGCTTTACTTGCCTTCCTATGGTTCCTGCTGTACTCCCACCCCGTTTTGCATATTCAAGTCCTAACCGTTCTTCAAAGTCTGGTTCCAATGTTGCCTTTTGTTAGAGAATTGTCTTTGACCTGAACCCTCACAGTGTTTTATTTGTATCTCTTCGGTGGAGACTTTCACTTCCTGCCTGTATTAAAGTAATACAGGTGCTTCTCATTCCTCCTGCCAAGCGGTAAACTACTTGGAAACAGAAGACATGTTTTATTTACCTTTGGATCCCCTTAGCACCTACAGTATTTGTTGATGGAAAGAACACTATCCTTCAGAGTCTCGATGATTACTCCCAAAATGATACTTTTGAAAAACTCCTTCTGAATTCCACTTTTGTTGCTGTCCTCAATCAGTCTGAGAGTCACACAGGAAATCACTCTCTTTAATAACTATTACTAATATTTATTCTGTGCCTATGTCAACTACGGCGCCATGAGTGTTGCACCTCGTATATTATTTAATCCATCTAACAACCCCCTAAGACAAGTACTATTACAGTCTCCATTTAGTAAAGACACTGAGACCTAGAGAAGTTAACCAACTGCCCAAAACTACCTACTTAGTGACAGAACAGGGATATGACCACTTCAGAGTCACATCTACATTCATTTAAAAACAACTGCACCCAGATGATCATTCACTTCATTAAACCAATTTAGAATAACTTTTAGCTCTTTTTGATAAAATGTATCCTCAAAGAATCATTATTTACCACATACATACACATATATAATTTTAAAGTGGCTATAAAATTAAAATGAAGAACTATTTTTTACCTAGAAAAATGTTTTAGAAATAATAATACCTAATGCTAGCAAGCGTGCAGGAAAATAACATTCTCATACACGGCTAGTGAGGCACAATCTGGTAGGACTTTAGAAAGCAACTTGGCAATCTCCATCAAAAGCCTTTAAAATATTTTTACCATTAAAAATTAATTAATTAAATATTTTTACCATTAGCCCATCAATTCCACTTCAATAATCTGACTAAAGAAAATCTTAGATTTAGCCTCAAAGATACCCAACACAGTCTTGTTTTTAATAATGAAAAATTTAAAAACATCTAAGTTTCTAATTTTGGGCATTGTATAATTAAATTATATTACCCTTATACATTAAAATCCAAGCAGCTCATTATACATTATTTCAGAGATGTATGATACCAAAGATTGTTCACCATACATCATTAAGAGAAAGTAGAAGTTTGAAAGATGTATGGAATGAACCCAGTTTCATTAAAAATACACACACACACAGAAGAAACCTGGAATGGTATAAATAAAAAATGCCAAGAATGGCTATCTTCAGGGATAGTATGGGTTAGAATTTTATATTTAATGGTATTTTCAATGATTATGTATTACTTTTATAATAAAAAATATGAAGATGTTTCTATTTTAAAAGGTACTACAGGCAAATTTAAATATTTTTTCACCATTGGTACACTTTACTCCTCAGGACATTAGAGGTAAGTCTCCCAGTGAAACAGGTCAGGTCTGGAAAGTACACCTTTGTGCACTTTTGAAATCGTGCACCTTCGAAATTGTGAGGCCGTGTCTCCCTTGGGTAAGTTGAAGGATATATGCATGACCCACAGACACGGACATCAGGGTGGTGATGGCCAGAGGAAAGGGTGGGGGCGAGGGCTGGGTGGAGGCGGGCAAAGTGGTGGGGGGGTGGTGGAAATGGGGATGTCTGTAATAGTGTAAATAATAAAAATAAAGTTTAAACAAAAGTTAAAAATAAATAAATAAATAAAAGGTATTACAGGGATGAAAGGATACCAAAAGATTTTTTATGTCATTGAAATAGTAGTTTCCATTTAACAAATATGCCAGTAAAAATTGATGTAGTTTTTATATATAAATTA